>JBAMBK010001569.1:0-11702 GCA_037043435.1 Drosophila suboccidentalis | reverse complement strand
AAGAAAATTATTGTTTCTATTATTTTTTCCATCACTTTCGTGTGTTAAACATTTGAAAAATAAAGACACACAAAATCATGATACTTTCGAAGATGTTAATAAACATAAGCAAATCTGCCGGTTTTTACCACTGTGCTTGTGTAGTGGAGACTCCATGGAGACTGTCGCTGTCGCTGTCCCCGGCGCTGACGCTGACGTCAACGTCGACGTCGAGTGGCACTTGGGTCGCTTACAAGAGCTTTGACTGTGGCGTTGCCGCCTCGGCGACCAGCGTGGAAGTCGCAACACGAGCACTTTTGATTATCAACATCTTAGGCCAACAGCTTCATCATCATCGTCGTCCCCATCATCATTATTATTGTGGAATGTGCGTCTAAAGTCCACCGTCCAACATTGAATTGCTAATAATTTTTGTCACAAGCGTTTGATGGTTCACTCACTCGGAAATGAAGGCGCCGTCAGCGACCACAGCCCATCCACATTCAGTATCTGTGTATCTCAAGGGCAGACGCCCCGCGGAGTGCGCCACTTGATGGAAGACCCAGTCGGGAGTGCGTCCCCTGCTCAATTAAACATTCTTTTCACTGCCTCTTACAAAAGTGCACTTAAAAGGCAATTAGTTAAAGACTAAATGCACCGTATAATTCAATTTCAACTAAACTGTTTCATTAGCTACATATATCAACTAAATGGAAAGGGATACAAGCAGAAAAATTAATATTTGAGTTGTTTCAACTTTTGCTGGACTAGAGAAACACACAATTTATTTGGAAAATAATTGTTTTTAGAACTCCATTCAGGCATCCTATAATATAATAAGTGTAAATAAAATGTTGATCTTAGTATTTTAAGATTTATATTGAAGGTAAAACTGAGTATAATTTTTTATCCATAGTTTTTTAACTAATTTTTCCTTGAAACTGAGTTTGGATAAATTTAGGGTAGGTCGGACTTAAAGTCGTGGATCGATGGATGACACTGTTGCACATTCGTTAAAGTCCTTTTAGCATTTCGAAATCCACCCTATGTCCGCATTATAAATGTGTACTTACTCGTACCTTCCACATTTGACCCTCAAGACCCTTTCGGGTTTTTTAACTGCTGAACTGATGATTCATACGCCCACTCAAACCAACCGAAATATGAATGCAAAAACTACCACCACTATATATATATATGTATATACACTCTTTAGACTATATATACTCAGCCCTAAAAAAAAAGAAGTAAAACCCCTTGACAAAAAAGTGCAATGCAATTAATTTTGCGCTTATGTGAAGGAAATTTCGCGAATTAAAGTTGATGTTGAACGGGGGAGAAAAGTTCGAGTTGCTGTTGAAGTGACGTTCAATGTGTGCAGAGAACTTTGAGGCAGTCGGATAAAGGAAGGACATCGGGTAGGAATAGATCAACCCTGTGGCACATCTGCATCTTTTTTGTTTGCCAAACATCCGTCGGTCAGGGGCTGTTGTCTATCTGTCAATCTTTCTGCAACACCTCCTCCTCCCCTTGCGCGTTTTGATGTTGCGCCCGTCGCGGTTCATTAAATTAAAAACAGCCAATTTCGTTGCCAAAGTAATACATCAAAAAGCGAACCGTTTAACGATGGGAATGGGAATGTGGACTGTGGAACGTGGAATGTGGAATGGGACGAGCTCAGCTGATGCTGATCCGTTTGAGTGAGAGAAAGGGAGATGTAAAGTGTCATGAATTTGCCGTGGCAGCTGCTTGACATTCGCTACGCTCTCTCTCTCTCTCTCTCTCTCTATCGCAGCCTGCGGCGAATTCAAAAGCTGTTGCTCTCCTCTCTGAGTTTTTATTGAAAGGGCGAACGAGGGTTGTTTTTCCGTTTGCCCGTTTTCAGTGTTCCGCCGGCTGTTGTTGGCAGCGTCTGCTCCACAGTTTCTATCGGTCTACGTTACTCCCATTTTTCTTACTTCTAATTTTTTTTTTTGCAATGGAAATTATAACTCTACCTCTAATTTAAGTTACGCTTTTGGGGTTTTTTTAGTGCCGGCGAAACGCCGAAACATTATGACGCTTGGGGACAGACCCCGAGGCTGTTGTTTGTTTGTCTCCCCTCGCCCGGTCTACGATTTCGCCGTCGCCTTTGTGTCGTTGTTTGTATCCGACAGACACACAAACACACACAGACACAAATATATGTACGAGTTCTGCTGCTACCGGTTGCTGTTATTGTTGTTACTGTGACTGTATGTGTGTGTGCCTTTTGACCGCTTGTTACTTTTTTACGGTTCGGTTTTTGTGGTCTGAAAGCCAAGAACTTTGCACAAATTACACACCAGCAAGATAAACAACAATAAAACACATTCATTGATATTGAAATGGTAAGATTTCGATATAAATTGGATAAGTTTTATTCGAATTTATTCCCAAAGTTATTTACCTTCTGTTGTCCTTTTGTTATTGTAATAATGTCAGGAAATGTTAAACGTATTAAGGAAGTTAAGTTCCATAATAAAAAAGCAAAACTAATGGCTATTATGTTTAAAATATCTTTTTAATTTTAAGTTTAGATCACATATTATTTATTTAACAAAATTAAAAACACCAATGTATAAAAATTACAAAATTACAACTCAAAATGAGTACATAAATAAAAATAAATAAATAATACTTTTATTTAATTCTTAGTTTTTACATTTAAACATAAGAAATTAAATTATTTTTATCAATATTTAAAAATAAAAGTTTATCAATTCTAGAAACCAGAGATTTTTATAATATTTAGAATGCAACTTTGGTCAGAACCAGAATCCCGCTTTTTAGTTAGGTTAAAGATAATTAAACTGAATGCATCCTTAAATCTTTATTCTATCTGCGACACTTTAAATATATTTCTGTAATTATTTTCTTTACTTTACTTACTTAGTGACCCTGTCATAAAGATAATTATGGGATGTTTTCATTGCTTCAAATTGTTTCTAGTCTATGCTTCCATACAAAAATAAGTCGTATACTTACTTATTTATAAGCCAGTTCACATTTACTATGCCAATTTACAATGACAGTTTTTGTTCAGGGGGTCTGTATAAAGTTCTCCCCATTTATTGTCCCGTATTCAAGGAGAATTCGAATTGCCACCCGCTGCTCAATCTGCATGTTAATTAATAATAGGCATGTTCATATTTTGAATGGAATTCCACACTCGCTTTTCCCCTGTCTTTTCTGTATGACTGGCAGGTCAGATCGTCAATCAGCCAAGAAGGCTAAAGGCTGAGAACTCGTTCCCCTTTAATAAACTTCCCCATTTAAGGGGGACTTTCAACGAATTGTGGACAGGTTGTAATGTTCGGACTGGGGTTGCTGCTTATCCCAGGGATTACAGTTGTTGGTTGCGGGTGCAAATTGTCCTGTGATCTGCGCGTGCTGCAACCCTCCATCGAGGTTTTTTAGATTCCCCCTCCCACTCCCACTGAGATTGTTTTGGTCCAACACGAGTGCAACATGTTGCCGGGATTTGTTTTGTTAATTTCTTGTTGTTGCACCCTTAAATCATATTTGGCAACTCCACGGCAATACCCTGGCAACCCTGGCAGCGGCTGGTACGTTGCACGGTGGTCCTTTTGGTCTCTTTAGCTCAGATTAATTTATTAAAATTAAAATTAAAAATGTATATATATTTTTTTTTAAACTGTATTACTTTAATTATTGCCAAAATCACTTTCAAATTTAGATATCTATTTGCTCTCTATAAATAAAAAAATGCATATCCGTTAAAAATTTTAAAACAAATTGAAAATCTGAGCTAAATTGACCACTGTGCTAATTGAAATTCATGGAAATTGGTGGACTTTACTTTGAGCCAGGTCAACGCTGAGTGTGCGTTAGCTCTTGGCCTTTATTAATTAATGCCAAAAATGTTAAATGTGCTCGTTCGATTTTATAACTTAATCAATGGGCCAGGCCAACTCCAGCCTCGACTCGCATTATGGCCAAAATTCACAATGAATATTTATGCGCGTCTCGGCCGCATGTGAATGTGGCCCAAGACTCTTCCAGTAGCCAACAGGCAACAGTCAACAGCCAACAGCTGTCGACAGACGAACCAGTTGCCCAAAATAGCATTTGTCATGGGTGAGGGGAGAGTGGGAAGTGGGGAGTGGGTGGAAAGAAGGGGACGCTGACGGGGGAAGGGGAAGTTGCCTCATTCCAAGAGCACCCACAGCTTGTTGTGTTGGCTCTAATTTTATTAACACGTTCATCATTCTATGCCACACTCTGTGGCACAAGTGGCGCCAGCCCAGCGCACAGTGGGAAAAATCGCTGGAATTGTGGTATATTAATTAATATATTCTACAATAGCAAAAATCTCGTCTGTCTGTGTTTTATGTTAATTATGGATCTGTTTTACACAATTTCCATAATTTTAGGTCATTTTTAATTTAGTTTTATTAAAAAAAAATTAACTAAAAAAAATAAAAATAGATCTAAGAGCATTCGACTTATCAAATAGGGTACTATATAGCTATATTTCGGAAAACACAAAATAAACGTCGAAAAAATATTTTTTTGTTGTAAAATTTGTTTAAATTAAATTCTAGGAATACAAAACAAAAAGAAAATATATGTGAATTATACAAAAAAAAACATGAAAAAGGCGCTTGAGACCTATGTAATCGAATAAATTAGAGAAAAAGAAACCCTAATCAAATAAAATGTGAATTTATTTATGCTAATAGAGCGTTTTGTCCCACTGTGCGGCGCCTGCCACTGCCACGGGCAGAGTCAGTGGCAGCATGGGACGGCAATCAGTCTGCCACAGCAGCAGCAGCAGCAACATTACGAGTGTTTGGGCCTGGTTAGTCGTCACTTGCCGCCAACTTCGACAGCGGCTGTTGCCATACTTTTTTGTCTTGGGCGACAGCATTTTAATATTGTAGCGTGTTTGGCTTTTATGCCGGGCGAATTAATAAAAATGATTGCATATATTTGTAATTCTGAATGAGTCGCAGAGAACGAGAAGGGGAGACAGTTGGGGGCAGACATGGGCTTTAAATCCAACCCCCCTTGTTTCAAAAACTTCAGTCTGTTGCAGGCATTTTGACAGCGCGTGCCACAAGCTTTTATTGTCGTTTATACCCTACTCCCAGCTAAGATTGTAGGGTATACTCGCGTAAAAGAGACTTGAGATTCAAACTGTCAAAAATTTAAAATATCGAAAAATGGAAAATAAATTAAAATAGTAAATAATTTTTAAATTAGGATTTACAGGATATCACAAGAGTCGACTCCGCATATGATTTAATAGTATTCTTATTTCATGCAATGTCTGCAGATGAAAGCGTTTTAGAAATATTTCAATATTGGAATTCATAGCCCTGACTCTAAGGAGAACAATGGGGAATAAAGGGAGATAGGAAGAAAGGGAGATGGGTAGAAAGAAGTTGAATTCATTCTGCATTCTTATTTCAATATATAATTTTATTGTGAGGCAGTTGAAGTGATTTACAGGAGAATCGTCAAGTTGACATTGTCCGGTCATCAGTTGAGTTAGCTGTCTGTTTACATACAAAGTCGTGATTACCAGTATTACGTAATGTACAAGTATCTCAAGCGATTCTCAAGTCTGAGAGCGTGTCGTGGCACTTCAATAAGATGCTCAGTTTCATTTACACTTGACACTTGATGTGCTGCTGTTGTCATTCATTATATTTGCACTAAACTAAACGATTTATTACAAATGCTACTCGGGGATACTTGAGTCCAATCCCCACTAAAGATACTGTATCTGTATCTCTCTCTGTATCTGTGTCTGTGAGTGTGTCTGTGAGTGTGTCTGTGAGTGTGTCTGTGAGTGTGTCTGTGTCTTCGTCGTCATCTCCGTCTCCGTCTCCATCTGAGTTGTCGTCACGTCACACAGATGAAATCGCCGTGATGTAACTTTTTTATCGATTACATTTCACGCCAAAACAGCAGCTGAAGCTGCCTTCGACGCACAGTGGGACACTTCGCTAGAATAGCTGCAACTTATTTTCATATCTGCAAAAGTTGCAACGAATTTCTATGTATTTGATGTAAATCAAAGAATATGTTATTAAATTTAAATTTATTACTATATTTTTATATTTTGAACATGATTTCTTTATTTTTTAGCTATGAAATCCAAGTTTTAAAAAGTTAATTGTTTTGTTTATTGTAAATTTAGTTTTTTTTAATTGATGTTCTATTTTGAATACATGTTTAATTTATTTTTTAGTTTTAAATAGTATTTGTAATGAAACAAATTAATTCCTAACATAACATATGAACGACTTTCGAAAACTTGCGTTAAAGGCAGCTATTTTAGCGATTTTTTACCACTGTGCGAGGTGGAGAAATTGAGAATGGGGGAAGGGGAAGGGGGGAACTGTTGCCGTGTCGGTTGTTGACTCTCTGGTGATTTATTGTGTTGCATGCAACGGAGAGACAACGTTGTCTCTTTCCGCATTCTCTTCCCTATATTCGAGGTTCAACTCTATCTCTATCTTCGTCTCTCATCAATTTCAGTTAACTGTACCCCCCTTCCCTCCATATTCCCAGTTGCCACCCGCTTCCAGTTTCGTCAGTTGCTCATCAGTTTGACGATTTTGTAAGTGCAACTGATTGTCACACTTTGATACTTTGAGTTAAGCTGGCCAATTAAAATGTCGTTCTTAATCATCGTCGTTGTTATCGTTGAAAATGCATTAATTTATTGTGCTTAATTTCTTTCGCATTTCATTTAATCTGTTTTTATTGTGTTTCATTTGTCCTCTTTCTATTTCTTTCTCTCTTTATCTCTGCTTTTTTTAATGCACTTTTTTCAGAGCCAATGCGGGTCACCAACATTCGAGAAGGAATTGCGCGAGCAAATTGAGAAGTAAGTGACAAATCAAATTCATTTTTCAAATCTACACATCTATAAGTGTGTGTGTGTGTGTGTGTGTGTGGAAATTGCGAGCATGTTATACCATTTATTTTCATTTATCTACACTTAAACATGGCTAATTCGTTTAGCAAAAGATACACAATATCTTTTGAGCTGTGGCTTAAAGATACAAAATCCCGCTCAAGTATCTTTTATTTGTGCACATTTCTGATTACAAAACACAAGTATTTATAGCCATATACTAAATAAGAGTAGAATTATGCAAATGATATGCTGGCAAGATTTAAATATTTACGAGCTCTCGAATTGCCTTATGTTTTATGCATTCCATTACGAAAACTGCACTGAGAAACTGTAAAGAAAATTGTAATACACAGACACAAAGAGTGAGAGAGAGTGAGAGAGGCATAAAAATGAATTGTTTTGGTTCATTTTTTGTTGGTGTAACGAGTATGCCACATAATTATGCAATTGTAAAAGAGTTTTTCGTTTTTCGCGCTGCTTGTGGCCAAAAACTACGTAAATATTTCATAGAAACTCGTGACTGAGAACGCCTTCAACTTCCTCAGTCCTCGGTCCTCATTCCTCAGTCAGCGCCATTACGCACTCCAGCAAATGGAAATGGAGGGAGAAAGAGTCTACACTCGGAGAGAAAATGCATTGTAAAACTAAATACATTAAATAAATACATGCATTCAAATGGAAATCGCATTAAAGTTAAATAAAAAAGAACACTTTAATTCAAATAAAAAAATACAAATTTAAAGGTAGTTTGAATGATGCAAAACTATCCTTAACCCATTAAGTACCCATTGAAAATTTTGAATTTAAAAAAACTCTTTTCAACTTTTTTCAAAAATATTTTTGCTAGTATTTTTTATAATGTTTTGAAAATAGCTAAAATTCTATTTTTTAACCCCTTTTTCCTACTTTTCACACAAAAAGTGTCTTTTTAGCAATTTATAGCAATTTTGATTTTTATAATTTATTATGTCAAGTCTCAAAAAATATTAAGTCACATATTTATCATATTAAAATTAGAATTCTCAATCAGTTTTAGCTTACGTGCAATGACGCTTTTGATTAAATATGAAAAATAAGAAATATTTAAAAATATATTTAAATTTTAAGTAGATATAAGAATTTCGGACCACTGTGTCTCTGAGTGTAGACTGATCCGACTTGGCTTAGAGCCTTGCAACAAAGTTAACGGCATTGAATGCAATTTTCCAAATTACTGAGCAGCGTCAGCAGAAGAATTGGCCAGACCAGAGCAAAAGCCAACTCGAATCAGGCGGGAAAGCAGCTAAAGCAACTGAAGTCAGAGTTGGGCCAACAGCAGGAAGCATTTATATCGCAGTCAGGGCCATTTTCCATTTTCCATTTGACCATTAGAATCATGGTCCGCGAAAAGCCATCAATCAGTGCCGCACCAGAATACGATTCTCACTCTCTCTCTCTCTCTCTTTCTCTCTCTGGAGTCCAGAATGTAATTACGGCAATTCAAATTCGTGCATAGTTTTGGTCAAAATGTTTTTAGCCACACGCACAATTTTCCCCCTTTTCCACACACAAAACACACACACACACACATCACAAAATGATTGCAACTTGTTTTTACTTTATACATTTATTTTTATTATTATTTTTGTTTTTTTCTTCTCGTGCTCAGCATGAATCGCATTATGAAATCCAAAGAACGCAAACAACTGCAGACATGTCGGGATCACAAGGCACTCCAGGTATGTATCCAGATATCTTCCTTGATTCAGATGTGGTGCTCTGCTCCTGCTCCTGCTCCTTGTGGAGCTTTGTTGGTGTTGCTGTTCAATTTGCCATTCCTCTTGCTAATGTGCTGCTTGGGGGGAGGGGGGTTCATACTCCCAGCGAGGGCGGCACCACAAGTTCCAAAAGCTATGGAGAATAATGTTTTTTTTTGCTAAAAATAATAATAGAAAGCATCACATTTTTTTGTATTTCTAAAAGTGCTTCAAAAAAAAATATTTGTAATATATAATACTATACATTAATATATGTATGTATGTATTTCAAATTTTGATTAAATTTTACATTGAAAATAGTACTTATATTTATTCGAAAACTGCAAAATATAAAAATTATGAAATTACTCTTAAAATTTGAATAATAAAAACCATAAATAAAACTTATTTAACCATTTATATTAAAACAAAAGTTTTGACATTATGACCTTACATAAAAGTTGAATCTTTAAAATATTAGAGAGCTACAAGACTTGAAAATTTTTTGTATTTTGTAAATTATCAATAAAAATCTTTTGCGGATTTTCAGAACGTTTCGCTAAAATAGAAACTTTCTATCTTTCCTTTAATTTTTGTTACTCTTTGCTTCAATAAAAATGTTAAAAAAAATTCAGTGTCAGCTGAAAATTCAAGCAACTCATTGAGCTGCCCTCGCACAGTGCCCAGCATGTGAAAAAAAAACAATTTGCACTGAAGCGCCGCGTTGCGGCAAAGAGTTTTCAGTTGGAGTCGGAGTTTTTCCCCCCGCTTAGTCTGCGACTCGGAAAATGGCACAGGAAAATGGAAGTTGGAGTCGCTGCCACTGTCGATGACGAAGACGAAGACGCAGAGAAAGTCGAGGCAGAAAAAAGTCTCAGCGAAGTCATAAATAAACGCATAAATTCATTTTTAAGAACAATGTTTCCCCTCGCTCGCATTCGGCGCATACAAATTGTCGCTTATCTGGGCCGACTTCGAATTGCTGTTGTTCTTTAAGGCAGCCACATTGTTGTAATGTCCGTTGCTTAAAAAGCATAAGGGTATATTGGACTTTATAATTATCTATTATTTCACCTAATCTTATAAAGATCAAGTAAATAGTGCAGGATTTATAGCTGTTTTCAGTTTTTAAGCAATAAATGCGCCTAAAAGTATGCAGTGGTTTTTTTCTATTTGCATTCTAATGCATTGTGTATCGAAATCGTGTAACGGGTATCTTATAGTCGGGGTCTCTCTTGTTGTTTTACTTGCTGTTGATGTGGCTCTTTTGCTTTCTTTGGGTCCTCTACTTGCTTTGTGAAATTGATTGAGCGTTCGCATTAGAGACGCCTCGCTGAGCATCTTTTCATTACCCCCTCGACACAGAAGAAGAAGTATAAGAAGTTAGAAGGAGTCTGTTCCGATACTCGCCACACTCCAAGCATTTCCCAATTGAATGGGCTTTAAGTCAAGCTAACTGAATTTTCGTAAAGCGACTCTAATGAATCCAATCCCAAGGTTCAATTCCAAACATTGTTAGTTGCATTGACCTTCGGGCCAAGTTAACAAGTTGCCTGTCAGTTGTTTACTTGTTCAATTCATGGGTTTTTCTTTGGCCTTACATTGATGAAGTAGGGGTAGATGTATGTACAAATGTAGATGCATGTAACTACTCACTTAGCACTTGAAATCATTTCAAAGTGCCACAAATTGTGTGATAAATGAGCCAGTGGCGACCCTCGTCAATGCAACTGTCGTCGGACTGCAGTCACCTCAAGGTTCCCCAACTGAAACACCCTGTAACTGAAATATATACTTTTAACTTTTCGTATCACATTTTAAAAGAAAAACTACCATTTTTCGTAGCTGTGCGCTAATTCTACTACTCGTACTGTCTACTCTTGGTTATTTTCATATTAAAAAGTGTAGAAACATATTTAAGAATAGTTAATAAATGTACTGTAAGATGTTGTGTGAATATATTTTATTTATTCATTTATCTTCTCTTACTTCTAAAATAAACAATATTAAATTAAGTTGAGTTGCTGAGTTGAGAATGAGAATGATTAATCCAAAGTTATCGATATCATCGAAAGAGCTTATCGAGTCGACGAGGTTGCCACAGTACCAACATTTGTAGAATTGTTTAATAACGTTTTTGTATATTTTGAACTCTCCTTTTCATGCGGAATGTCATTTTGACCATGTTTTGACCATTGTTTCTGCATCTAAACTTTGCTCATTTGCGTACCTTCAATTTTTTCGCTAAATTCAGATATTTTCCATACCTTTCCCTTGATGTTTTTTCAAAAACGTTTAACTCCTATAACTTCGACAGGTCGTTTAGTTCTGAAAAAGTTCAAATGAACGGGTCATTAAAATGAACTAATGAACTTATTCAGTCTTTCATGAACTATATAGTTCATTTGGTCAGTTGGTCCGTTATTATTAAATTTTTTTTTTATCTTACTCAGCCCTGGAGTCGTTGAAGCTCGAAGACAAAGTTAATTTTGGAATTCAATTTTATAATCTAGTTGATTTACCCAAAATTATACAGCTTTGTCTTAAAGCGCCTTTGTATTGTGACGACATCTGTGCAGTGTGAGATCAATTGCTGATCAGATTATTATGGTCAGACGGTGCTTATTGCTCCAGAGAAAGTTGACCAACTGACATTTTTACATCATAACATGTAGCAGTATATTTAATTTTAAGACAAAGTTCCTTGTTTCGAACTCGATCTTCCACTTGATTATATTTTTTTTTATATTACAATGATCTATAAGTGGCCAAATTATTAGACTGAATTTCTATGTTATTATTTTTGCTACTTTATTTTTATTTTTATATTTAACAAAGTCAAAATATATTAATGAAGTACTAAAACTAAAACGCATTTGCTATTTATACTTATTCGAATTTTAAAAATAAATTTCAGTGTCAAGGAACAGGTGTTTAAGAAATCATCTCCTTAAATCAAATTGATTGGTCATGAACGATGAAGGATAGAAGCCAATTCACATCGTTTATCGTTCATAAGCAACTGACCGCTGAGCAGAATGACCTATTCATCTTTCATCGTTCATGACCAA
>JBAMBK010001565.1:0-22916 GCA_037043435.1 Drosophila suboccidentalis | reverse complement strand
CAGAAAATTTTCCGACGTGTTTTTCGTTTTGTTAAAGTGTTTGTTTTTTAGTGACCTTTCTAATTTGTAGAAGTTAGTTTTTGCAAACTCGAGGTCTAGTAATGTCAATATGACAGGTACGACATGACATTAAGCTTGGATCGCTGGTCAAGTCAGCACAACGGTACTGATGATAGAGATTGGCATCTCTTGAAACAGCTGTATACCGAGCCATGCTCCTTGCATTTTGCAAGTGCTTTGTGTTGTTTTGTTGTTTGTCGTACCTGTCATATTGACATTACTAGACCTCAAGTTTGCAAAAACTAACTTCTATTTTGTTTTTTATTACAGTGATTGGATTCGTAATTCTCATAGATAGCATCCGCAATTTCAAAGAACTTTAATTAAAAGTACTTGTAGCTTTCACGGAACTCGAAGATCTTGTTCCATCGATTGCTGGTGGAGGTCTTGAAATGTATATGGCAATAACTGCACCGAAATCTGTTAATGTTAGGGTATTTTGTGGTGCGCATAATCTGTACGATGTTGTTTCACTGCGACTATAGCTGGACTTTTCCCTCCATTCTTTGTTGTATAGCACTGGGGCATAATTAAAGGTCGAAATCTCACTCAAATTATCACATGATGATCCGTAATAATTAGCGACCCAGTAGCTTTTGGGACTCAAATTTTTGAGATCGTTAAACCATCTCATTTCTCCGATCAAGTTACGTGGCAAGTAGGGATCGTTCATGTCAGTGAAGTCCTTTTGAGGTTCTGAGATAAATCCACGGATTATTTTACCACTTATTTCCACATCCAGAAAGTAAATTGCGTTTGTTATCAGAGCATAGTTGGAATTAAAACAGGCGTGGATTCCGGTGTGAAATGGAAAATCATTTGAGCAAGTAAATAATGGATCCGAAGAAGAACTTGAGACTGAATCAAATGAAAAATGAACTCCGATTTGTGAACCATTGCTATAAATTCCAATTTGACCAGATAACTGAACATTTTCGTTCAAGGACTCAATGACTGAGAATTCCATAGCGTTATGTATCCCATAGTTATCGACAGTTTTCCCGACTGTCCATTGGAAGGCGCTACGAAATCCAGTAAATTTGTGGCCGGGTATTTGTCTAATGCCTACTCGGAAATGCTCGGGATATTTTGAATTTCCAGCTGCGCGAATTTGCATCAGATCCTTGGAATTGAGTAAATTTGATTCCGTGAAGACGCCTCTGAAGACTATGATCATACCAATAAGGTAGAGAAACCACGTCTTTTCCGAGGAACTCATCGTTGTAAACTAAACTGAACTCCAATTGGCTCTTAGTTTCATTCTAAACGTTATCAAGTTATTACATTTGTTAAAGTATTTTTATATGATAAGATTGGGTTTTTAGGGAGTTAAACTTAAAAAATGTATAAATATTTACACTAGTTGACATTAGCTCTAATTAATTTTTGTGCTGTTTGATGAATCAAATCATAAACTTTAGCCAGAAATTTGTGAATCATTTTCTTGAAAAACGTGAAGCACTTAATCATTTCCACTTAGGAATATGAGACTAATCAGAACATTATTTTAAGAGGTTATTTTCAAGATAAGAAATTCAGTTTATTTAAGCCTTATCTGCACTTTTACTTTCCTTTACAATCAAAACAATTATTAGATTAAATTAGATTAGATTAAAGATCAAAGAAGCGGTTTTGAAACGAGTGAAGATATTTATATGCAACTAGATGTACATTTTACTGGCTCTTATTGTATAATATTTTTTAAAAGGCAACTGAATAAAGTAAATGAGTGTTTTAAGATGAACTTTAGCGGTACTTAAACCTTTAGGGAAAACTATTTAGTTGGCCCTCAACAGACCCTCAGTTCAACGTCAAGTTCAAGCAGCAAAGTTCAAGTCATAACTCGCTGTTTTGGCTCCATCATCATCATCTTCATCATTATGGCCAACAGGCGCAGACTAGGCATTGGTAACAAAGGAGCGGACTACACTAAATCAAGCCCACATGGAATGGAATGGTAGCGAGAGTTGGCCAGCATCAGTTTCGACAGCTTCCACACAGTAGCCTGGCCAACAACTGACACACACAAGTGGCCAAGAAGGAGTAGGAGCAGGAGGGAGGAGGGGGTGTACAGTAGCCAAGTTGGAAGACGCTGAGTCAACGTCAGCAGTGGCATCAACAGCATCATCATTAAAGCCTGGCCAAGATAAACACACGCCAAGGCGCAGCCCGAACATGTGTAGCCTGTCGAGGTCCCAACGAAGCGAGGCCAAAGCGAAGAGACCCACAGGTTCCATCCTATTTCGAATACCCTGTAATTCTAGCTTAAATGGGGCATTATATGTAGTATTAAAAATAAGACGAGAAATGTCATACTTTCGTTTTAATCAGTGCTATTAAAACAAGAAATTGAAGTTATATGAGAATAGTTTGTCTAAGATTTTCTAAATCGCATGGTTAATTTTGGACATTCTTTTTAAATTCTACTATACGTACTTTCGTTTACAGTTTTAGTATGTATAAATATTTTAAGCTAAAACTAAAGATATATAGCTAAAAGAGAGATACATATACAGAAATAAGAAAGCAACCAAAGTAAATAATAAAATAAAACAATAAACAATTAAATAAAAAAATTGAAAAAGAAAATTATATATAATTTAAATAAAAAAATTGCATTAGAATTGTTAAAGTATAGAATAAAAGAACCAAAATAAATTTAATATACTCGTATGTATAAATAAAATTAATATCTTGAAGATTGAACAGTGACGAGTTCATGAATTTATAAGATAATAAATTATTAAGAGTAATTTATTTAAGCTCCTATTTTCTATATTATTTTTTTACATTTTTTTTTACAGGGTATCCTCGTCGCAAGCATGCTCAAATCGTACTTTATTTATCTGCTTTTTTTAGTTTTTTCGTCTGTTATTTCGTAGCAAAAAGTGGCAGAGGTGCACATAAATTTTAAATATCGCAACTTTGGCCTAGGAAGATGGCCCGGAACAATGGCTTAGCGGCTAAGCCATATTTGGCAAACGTTTCGGACAACGGGGATCTTGGCCAGCTTGGTTAGCTTGGGCAACTTGGAGGTCTGCTGCTGCTGCCACAGAGTCAATGTGTAATGCAGTTTTTACTCTTTTTTATTGAGCTGAGCGGACAGGCAGACAGACAGACGGACAGACGGAGGCGAATGAGGAGCTGGGCCTCATTAGGCTTATGGCTCATGGCCAGCTGTCTTTTAGCCAGAAGTCTCTCTGCTGGCTGGTGCATCGCTGCGTATGAGTAATGCCTACCAATTGTTGTATGTGTATATGTGTGTGCTTGTTGTGTGTGTGTGTGTGTGTGTGTGTGTGTGTGTGTGTGTGTGTGCTCGATTTACACGCCTGAAAGGATTAATTCGTTACCAATTTGTTATAATATGCAGGCATAGCGATAAATCTATTAATTAAGCTGACGGTTGTTGTGCCTCTCTTCACATTTGTGTGTGTGTATCAATGTGTGTATGTATGTGTGTGTGTATTTATTAGTATCTATCTGTGTGTGTTTGCTTTCAAGTGTATGCTTAAAGATTTTGCAGTTGAAAAATTACAACGTTTTTTTACAAATTCGCTGCGCTTACTTTGAGCAGCTGTGCAGTTGTATAAGTGTGTGTGTGTCTGTGTGTGTGTTTGTGTTTTGACTGTGTGTAAATTTGTTGAAATTTAAGACTGTGGGTGGTCTGAAAGTGGAAATGAGCAACAGACAGCAAATACTACTGTGGGCAAAAAGTATCGGGAATTTTAAATTTAAAAAATGTTGGGATTCCAATTGGAACAAATGTTTGTACTTTTAGGTTGGCACTACTATCATTAACATCTGTGCAAAATTATACGTTAAAATATTCATTAGTGTTTAAGCTACGATTAGTTTGGTACGACGCCAAATGTGCATTTGGCGATTTTGGTGCCAAAAAACGGTCAATTTCATCGAAAAAAGCCCCGCGTAGAAGTGAGTGAAACAATGTTTTCTGACTACCAGGACAAGATAAAACGCATTATTACGGGCGATGAGACTTGGATCTACGCTTACGACATGGAAATTACCGATCAATCGAGCGAATATCGGCTAAAGGTGAGCCGAGACCGAAAAAATCGCGTCAAATTTGCTCAAAAATCAAGGTCATGTTGACAGTTTATTTGGATTATCGTGTTGTAGTTCATTATAAATTCCTTCCGACCGACCAAACTGTCAACAAGGAATATTGTTTGAGAGATTTGCGTCGTTTGCGCGAAGCTATGCGTAAAAAGACGCCAGAACTATGGGCTGACAACTCATGGTTCTTGCAACACGATAATGCGCCCTCTCATACTGCCCCTGTTCTTCGTGACCATTTTGCCAAAAACTCGACCAAAATTTTCCCACAGCTACCTTTTTCGCCTGATTTATCTTCGTGTGACCTCTGGCTATTTTCTAAGCTCAAAAGACCACTCCGAGGACACCGTTTCGAGTCGATTGAGGAGATTCAACCAAAATCGCCAATTGCACTTTTGGCGTCGTACAAAACTAATCGTAGCTTAAACACTAATGAATATTTTAACGTATAATTTTGCACAGATGTTAGTGATAGTAGTGCCAACCTAAAAGTACAAACATTTGTTCCAATTGGAATCCCAAAATTTTTTAAATTTAAAATTCCCGATACTTTTTGCCCACAGTAGTATAACAATTTTATGAATCAACATTAACTTTTGATACCCATTAATATTAACAAATGGGTATAATAGACGCTTGGATACAAAACTCGTATAAAAGAAAGGTTTCTTATTTTCAAATAATAAAAGAAAATTATAAATTTTATAAATAAATTAGTAAATCTAAAAATGTAAAGAAAAATCCAAAAATTTAATAATTTAAATTAAAAAAACCATTATTATTAAAAAAAAAAACTTTTCAATTTTAAATGTTTTATTTTTTATTGAGGTCTCTTTTTTTTTTTAATAATTTATGAAATTAAAAATGTTAAAATTATCGATATACTACAAATGTCATTAGGTCGATCAACACCTAAGCGATATCTTGTCTTTAATAAACCAATAGAAAAAACCAACAACAACGACAACAACTGTGAACTACTGTGCAACGCGGTGTGTATAAATTTGCCAAATTAAAAAGCGGCCAAAGGAGTCGGAATCGGAGTCGGAGTTGGGGCAGCTGAGCCACCCACCGGACGGACGGATGGATGGATGGATAGATGACGCAACAGGGGGCCCGACTTTGACTCTGGGACAAGGAAGCGGGTGGTGAAAGGAGGAGGGGAGCTAGACATCGTCTATAAATAAAGCCAGTGCCAGAGTAAATCAAAACAACAAGCACGAAGCTTGAACATGTGGCGCTGTGTGCAGATTTGGAATTGGAGTGGGAACTGGAGTTGGAGTGGGAGCTGGAGTGGGAGCGGGAGCTGAAGTTGGAGCTGGAGCTGGAGTTGGCAAGTTGGCAGCTTGGCGCTAGCCGAGGATCAAGTGGTAGCCGACTCTGGGTGTGGTCGCCAGGGCGGTCCAGAATGTGATATGGGCGTCAAATGGATTTGGATTTTTTTTTAAAAAGGTCTGCAGTTCTGGTTCCTGGTCATGGATTTGGATTTGTCATCCCCCAAGCGTCGATCACATAAATATTATTACGCATTTGCCAGTTGGCTGGGAGTTGCCACAGTTGCCACAGTTGCAACTGCAACTGCAACTGTTGCCACCAATAACAATGCGTCTTTTGGGCTTTGATCTGTGCGCCGCTTGTCAACATCTTATTCCCGGCATTGACATGATTGATTTTCCATGTTCACTTTGACCAGCCACAGCTTCATCTCGGAAATTTGTTGTTTTCCATCCTCCTCTTCTGCTGTTGTTGCTGTTGTTGCTCATGACTTTCTAAAATATTTCACTCAATGGCATGCCACAAAGTGTGTGGTACACCAAATACTTGATGCCATCCAGAAAGCTGGACTAAATGTCTTTAGAAAATATTTCATTCTGTGCAATTCAAACGGATTTTCAACTTTGTGCTCAACTTTTGACAAAATTATGACGGTTGGAAGTGTTTAAAAAAGTGCAAGGGGAAGTAACAATTTAAGGCCCGTTTTTTCAATGTCTAAATAAGGTATTTAATAACTATTGAAAAGAAAATTTTACGTAACATGTATAGAAATTAATGTCAAATTTGAAATTATTTGTTGAATAAAACTTATGTAATATATGTACATTGAAAATACTGCCCTAAATGTTGTAGTTTAACAAATGTTTGTTGTGGAATCACTGATGAAATTAACACTCCGCAAGAAACTTGGTTTGGTTTTGGAAAGTTATAACAACTTGAAGTTTTTGAAACTGTGGAATTATGAAAGAAATGGAGAGTGATAGAAAGAAAATATATTTTTGAAGTAAATAAAACTTGGATGCAGTATCAAACAGTTATTTTGATTCTGCATCCAAGCCTTAACTATTTACTTCAAAAAAATATTTTCAAACAAAGATATTGTATAAAAATTACGAATAAGTGCCTTTTAAGCAATTTTCAAAACATTATAAAAATTATTAGCAATAATATTTTTTAAATTTTTTTTTTGCACTCACTTTTAAAACTGTTTAAAGAATTTTTTTGCATCCCAACATTTTTTTTTTTTAGTTTGAGGAAAAAGTTTTGAAAGTAAACTTTTTAAAATTCGAAAATTTCAATGGGCACTTAATGGGTTAAGGAAAGTTTTGCATCATTGAAACGGAATTTAAATGCAGTATCCAAATTTATTTTTTGAATATGAAGACTTGACTTACAATAGCTGTTATAGTAAAAAAAGAGTGTACTTATTATTTTGACCACGAGTGTGCATGACAAAAATTAACACAATTAGAAAAAATTTACATTTTAATACAATTTTGATGTGGAATCAAATTTGAGGTCAACTAATGATCAATGGGTATGGAAAGTGATGGAATGAAATTTAATATTCCCTCTTTTTCTCTACAAATTGTCCCACTTAAAAGTTGTCGCTATGCTGACCCACAGTTCCAATCTCCTGTCGTTTCTTGCTGTGTACGCATCTTGGCTCCTCTCACGCCTGATGTCAAATTTGAACAATGTTAGTGCAGCAGCAACAACAACATCAGCAACAACATGGAGTAGAACAACAACATTAAATACTTTAAGCGGTAAAAGTGTCTTAAAATGTAGGTAAGTAATTGAAATTTATTGTGGCAAGATGTTTGTGGCCAAGTGGCGACTGAGCCACATGATTTTGTTTGATGTTGAGAGAATGTTGCCGCTGCAACGTTGCCAGTTTCAAGTTGCCCGAACGGATTATGTTAGTGGAGCAATCAATCGGCTATATAAGGCAATAAGGCAGGCCAAAAACTGAAGAAAACACTTAGCGTGCCAGACAATTTCATTTGGCCTTATACATGACCAAAATCAGAACCAAGTTGAAGTTTGTGGCACCATCCTGGGAAGCAATTTAACTGTTGCTGTTGCAAACTAGGAAGGTGTTGATATGGAGGCGTCATCCTCGTCTATCTTCTATGGGAAATGGCAAATGGGAAATGAAAAATGGAAAATGAGAATTGGGATGGGAACAAACTTATTGATATGGGGGCTAACTTAGCCTTGGCCCTAGCATTAAAGTCTCTCTGCGCTTTGAGCCCAATTTTGGTAGCCTGATTTGTCACGATGCTTTTCTTTTCACTTCTTTTTTTTTTTGATTTTTTGCGCCTGTTGCTGCAACAAAAAAAAAAAAGATAAAAACAGCAAACTGGGAAGACAAACAAATTGGTCTGTAGTTGAAAATTGACAAGAATTTCGTGACTTTGTCACCTTCTTTTTGCTCTCTTGCAGTTGCCACAAAGCGACAGAGACACTGCAACGCCCTCAAAGGCACCAGCAGCAGCAGCAACAACAACAACAACAACAACAACAACAACAACTGTCTGCTTTCCTCCTCGTTAAGTGGCAGGCAGCGCGTGCGCATTGAAGTTGACTTCAACTCCAACTCCAACTCCAATTCCTTTGGCAGCGTTACCCAAAATTCAAAATCTCAACTTGCCGATTGTCGTCCCTTCCCCCCCCCCCACCCCTTCGCAGTCCCTTTGCCATCAGCAATTCCTGCCCGTTTCCACCCAAAATCACTTCATCATCAGTTGGCTGCATTCTAAAGTCAAGTCAAAGGCAAATCCAGCGACTCCAAGTTGCCAACTCTTGTCAGATTTATTTGGTTTTCCTTTTTTTTTTCTTTGCTTGCACTCTGACTGCGACTTTTGTGCCTGTTTTGCAACTGTCCCCAAAACAAGGAGTCCAACTACTTTCTTGTGCTCTTCGTTGTGCCAAGAGAACCTAAAATGTAGAAAGTTAAATTCAAATTATGAACAGCGCCAATGTATAATTCATCAAAAATAACAGAAAGACCTCGGTGAACTCTGAACTTTAAATGAACAAGTAATTTATTTGTAATTATTTAAATTAATTTTATTTTATGTCAACTAAGTACAGTTGACCAAAGTTAAATAAAAAATTCAAGTTATCTTTTAACTAAAATTACAAGTTAAAGTAAGCTTTTGCAATTATATTAAAAATAAAAAATGTTTAGCTGAAAGGCTAAAAAATTAAGGATCTCGGGGTACTTAAAAATTAATAAATGATCCAACATTTGTTGCAGGGATTGGGAAAATTTTCGGAAAACTCAATCAGATCAAAAAGTATTGGAAGTTACAATTAGTGGCAATACAGATATAAGAATTAGTAAGGTCATTGATTTCTAGAAAGGAAAAGGGAGAAATACATGTAAATTTAGAAAAGTTTTATTACTTCAGAAACCTTGTATATCATTAGTTACCAAGGTAATAAAGCCAAACGAATATCGGTTTCTGTTACGGTTTCGGTTCAAAAATACCGAAATGATTTGAAAACAGAAAAGTTAATATTCAAATTAATAATTTAAATGAAAATCAGTTTGAGTTAACCAAAACTAGCCAAACGGTTATTTCGGTTTCAATACTTTCGGTATTACAAAATATCTGTTTTGGTTACACTTACAATTTCAATCGGATAATACCGGTAAACGGTTACGGTTTTAATCACTGGCGATAAATTATGATAAGTGTAGTAAAAATGTAATACTCATTCGTTAAAGTAGAAAAATAATAAAAAGTAGAGTATTCGTATGTCGGCATTTCAAAACTTTGTGTGGCGTCTCATTTATTTCATTTGTTTGCTGACTGTTTGTGTTGTTGTTGCTGGTATTGCTGTACCTGTAACCTTTTGCACTTGGTACCCTTTTCGTATTTTTATTTTGTTTGAATTTAATGATTTTTTTTTTTTTTTTTTTTTTTTTGGGTGCCTTGACAGTTACAAGGAGCTGCAACATGGACACAGCTAAAGTCACAGGACGGCGACAATTTTCAAACTGTTAGTCAAACTGTTTTTCTGTTGGCCAATTGTTTTTTATTTGTTGGTCTGCTTTAGGAGTTGTCGCTGTAGATGGAGTAACATCAGGTGGGAACGCCCCTAGAAAGCATTTGCTGGAACATGGTTTGAGAAATGGACTTTGTCTCATTTCCATTCAATTGTTATGGCTTTAAGGCAGCTTGATAACTTGGTCAATGCGCACAAATTGACCAAATTGAGACTGACATGGCTGACGGAGGGAGGGGGGGAATGGAGAAGGGGCATTAGGCCCATTGGCAAAGTTCGTGTCGAGCTGCCTGAACAGTGACACCAACAACTAGCGGGAAACAGCAACAAGAACAACGGCAACAACAATGATATTGTTGCCTCTACTTTGTGGGTCAGCAGCCCAAAACATTAAGAATCTGCCAATCTTTGCCGCCCTCCCTTGGCTGCCACAGTTCGCCATTCCATTGTGGCATTATGAGTTGACATTAGAGAACATGGCCAAGGCGCAACTTGTGCATCGCATCCACAATGCCATCGCCCTAGACTGACCCCATTGTGCCCAGTGCCCGAAGCTTTGAAATTGAAAGGCTTATGTGTTTGCCACAATAACAAAAAAAAGACTGTAACGTTAGAGTTTCCAAATTCGGTGAAAATTTTCAAGTTTGTTTTAGAATTTGTAAGAAACCCACATTTTTGGGAAAGTTGGTTAAAAATGTCAACTCGATCTGTTGATAAACAGAGTATATTTAGTGTTGCTAGACAAGGATTAATTTGAATGACGAATTCTTAGAGCAATGCACGACGACTTCCTTTTATATAATAAAGATGGCATTTATTTCCAAAAGTTAAATTATAAATTATGAAGGTAGCAATCAAGCGGAGAGAGCTTAAAGATCTTGTTTTCTCCTCCAGTTCCTTTTGTCTAGTGACGTAATTATCGAAATATCGATAAGTTCTTACATTTCATTCTTACAATTTTATTACATTTCATGTTAATCGGTTCCATTTATGTTAAGTAACATTACAATTATTAAAGATAATACATATAAAATGTCCATTTTGGCGGCAACATTTAGTATTTAAAGGTTTATTGTAGATCCAACTGTGAAGAATTATATTGAATGCGGCGGACGTCAAATCATAATTTTTTTTTTATTGAAATAAAAAAGAACTGCAATATTTTAAAATATTTGTTTTCATAAATCCTTTCATGGTATTTATGGTGTATTCAATAGATCGATCCGAATTTAAATCAGTCTGTATTTATATTTTTTTTTAAATATTGTTAAATATTGATTTAAATATTGAATTTTTTTTGTTGAATTTGCATTTGATTAAAGGTGTTTGTTTGATTTTGCAAAATAGCGGCTACTGGGCATTCAAATGTCGAGCAGCTCGCCTGCAGGCCTTCTTACCTGTTGTTCTGTTTGTTGTTGTTGTTGTTGTTAGTGTTGCTCCTCTTTGGCTTTTGGCCAATTTGCTGCAATTGCAATTCGATGCTGCCTCAGTTGGCTCCAAGTGTGCCACTTAGCCAAGTTCGTTTTGGGGGGCCAAAGGCAACGAGCAACTGTGGCAACTGTTGCAACTGTGGCAACTTGGCCAATTGTTGCAAGTTGCAACTGATTCAGGCAACAAACAACCAGCCCAAGTCAATATTTGTGCAAAATGTGCGAAATGAGGTTGTGTGATGCAATCTGTGTGAACTTGCAACACGCTTATGAGTGTCTCTTTCTCTCTCCCCCTCCCTCTCTCTCTCTCTTTCTCTACCTCCTTCTCCTTCTCTCGCTCGATCTGTGAGTGCAATTTGTGGTGTGCTTAGAGTTGCGACTCGGGAAATGGGTTACAATTGCATTTATATGCAGGCCAACAATCGAGAGAGCAGCCTTAAGGTCAACAGAATCAACAAATTGCACTATATATGTATATAGATTGAGGATACACTCAAATATAATGACCTGTTTTCCCAGCGAATATGTGTGCGATTTTGCCTTAATTTATTCAATTGGTTCTATTTATTTAATTAACGTCAGCTAAGACCAAAAGTATTTTAGAGAATCAAAATCAAATTAAACAAATCAAATTTGATATTAAATACATATTTTCTCAACCCGTCTCTGCTAGTTTCTGCATTTTATCTGTCATTTATTTTGACCCTTCAATAAATAAATAAATATAAGTTATCAATACAAATTAAATACAAATGAATTACATACATAACATTCAAATTACATACATACAATTACATTCAAATTTTGACTGAAAGGATAAAAAAAAGAATTAAATAGTAAAAGTTTAAAAATCAAAATATTATTTAATGATCCAACTCAATGATCTCTTCTTCTCTTGTTGTCATATGCGAATAAATATTTATTGGTTCTAGATTCATATTTATTTAATTATTGTCAACTAAGACCAGTTGAACAAAAGTACTTTAGAGAATTAAAATCCAATTAGACATATCAAATATGATATAAAATACATATTTTCTCAACCCGCCTCTGCTTGTTCCTGCATTTTACCTGTCATTTATTTGGAGCCTTTAATAAATAAATTAATATAAGTTAACAATAAAAAATAAAATACAAATGAATTATATAAACTTTCAAATTTTGACTGAAAGGATA
This sequence comes from Drosophila suboccidentalis, assembly GCA_037043435.1. Taxonomy (NCBI): domain Eukaryota; kingdom Metazoa; phylum Arthropoda; class Insecta; order Diptera; family Drosophilidae; genus Drosophila; species Drosophila suboccidentalis. Next base: position 10,878 of record JBAMBK010001565.1, on the reverse strand, counting down.
AAAAAAAGAATTGAATAGTAAAAGTTTAAAAATCAAAATATTATTTAATGATCCAACATTTTTAGATTGGAGTGCATAAGTACAATAACAACAAATTTAAATTTAAAAAACATCTAATCTAATTATAAAAGTCAACTTTTTTTAAATGAAAAGAAAACAATAAATGTATGAAGTGCTTAACTGAAAATGAGTTAAAATGAGCTATTGCTAAGCCCAATGATCTCTTCTTCTCTTGTTGTCATATGCGAATAAATATAGTTAAAGTAAAGCTGTCGAATCTTTGGCCACTTTCCACTCATTATGAATGCCGTTAGGCAGACTGACAGTTTTCCCTTTGAGGCAATGTCATCAGTGGGATCATCAGTGCAACTCAATCGAAGCTTTCCACTTTCCATCTAATCGCAATCCCGAATGCAAGCGTTATATGGTTATGGCCAGCCTTATATGATATCAATAAGGTATAAACTTGGCTGAGCACGGAGCGTGGAGAGGCCATTAACAGATCGCAGCTGGATAACAAAAAATGGCTGAGAGAATGAGGAGCTGTAATTTATTTTTTTTTTGGGATGTAAGGTTTGGGGTTTGGCCTAGCTACATATGTCAACACCATGAACTTGAAACTCTAGACTGTTGCCGGTTTGTCTTCAGTCTTCAGCCTGCTTTGCAAAGTTGGCTAAAAGCATTTTGTATTCTAATTAGATTGTCAACGGCACGACAACAACCTCATTTTGTCTCAAAATACCGACGAGATTTGCATTAGCGCCAACTTAAAACTCTCGACTCTCGACTTTTGCTTCGCTTTGGTTTCGGAGACAAAAATCTGCATAAAGCTTCGCTTTGGGGGCAGGTTTGAAGTTCATTAACATGCACAGGTTAATTACCATTGTTGTTGTTGTTGCTGTTGTTGTTGTTGTTGTTACTGTTGCAGCAAGGAAATGAGCCATTAGAAAAAAAAGAGGCTCAGAGCGCCGCAGTAGCCAAAGAGACGATAAAATGGCTAAAAGCATACATAAAAAAAAATATACACAAAAAAAAGAAACAAGTAAGAATGCTACAGTCGAGGTGCGCGACTGTTAGATGCCCAGTACATGAAACAAAGTGAAGCAGATGAAAGAAAGAGACAACCATTTACACCAACAAACAAATAGATTTATTTGACAGTGTATTTTTATAAGTGTATTGTAATATTTGACAAATACATTCAGCAAAAGAAAAACTGAACGAAAATTCAACAAAACAGAGTTTTATGAATAACAACAAATATTAAATAATAGAAATAGCAAAGAAAAACATAATATAATTTATGATTAGCTCCATCAGTTTTCGACCTTAACAATATTTGAATAATCTGCACTTTTTATTAACCGATTGAGTTGAAGAGTTCAAATGACAACTGCAAAACAGCACAAATTGCGCGTATTAAATTTAAGGACTATAGCATCAAAAGATCTCCAAAAGTTGGATTTTTTTCCATCAACAAATGCCGAGAAAGTCTTGCAAAGTTCCAATTGAAGTAAAAATTTGATCTGAATGAGCAATGTACAATGTTTTAATCAAATAATATTGCTCCAATTCTCATAGTCTCTGAGATCGAAATGTTCATAAGGATGGTTAAATTTTGTCTTTAATTGGAAGTTTATTATTAATTATTTGTGTTTTAGTAAGAGTGGCTTTTTTAACATTATTAGAACGTAAAATTTTAGGTTATATTCAGATTCGTAAGGGTCCTAATAAAGTTGGTTTAATAGGAATTCCTCAACCTTTTTGTGATGCGATTAAATTATTTACAAAAGAACAAACTTATCCTTTATTATCAAATTATTTAAGATATTATATTTCTCCTATTTTATCGTTATTTTTATCTTTAATTGTTTGAATATGTATACCTTTTTTTGTTAAATTATATTCATTTAATTTAGGAGGTTTATTTTTTTTATGTTGTACAAGTTTAGGAGTTTATACAGTTATAGTAGCTGGGTGGTCATCTAATTCAAATTATGCTTTATTAGGAGGGTTACGAGCAGTTGCTCAAACTATTTCTTATGAAGTTAGTTTAGCTTTAATTTTATTATCTTTTGTATTTTTAATTGGTGGTTATAATTTTTTAAATTTTTATTATTATCAGATTTATATGTGATTTTTAATTATTTTATTTCCTATGGCTTTAGTTTGGTTAACTATTTCTTTAGCTGAAACTAATCGATCACCATATGATCACAATGCCATAAGCCTGTGTATCTATTGAGTGCTGGGCACAAAAACAGAAAAAAACAACAGAAAGACACATGTAAAGTGTCTGTCTGTGTGTTGTGCTGTGTGTGTTGTGTGTGGGGGACTGTGACAAATGCCCATGGAGTTGAACGTGCTTTTTGTTTGCCTGCTACATGCAAAATGTTGCACTGATAAGCCGGCAACGGTGGCAAAGCCAATGCCACTGCCACTGAAGTCATCCCGGCTTGCGGTAAATGAGCAGCAGGCAGCAGGCAGTGGAGACACCATGAGGCACGATCATTAAAACAAAAGCGGCGACAATAGCCACAGCCGTAGTCACAGCAACAACAACAGCAATAAGCCAACAACATCACTGACAAGCCATGACCAAAGAGCCAACAGTTGTCCACAGTTTGCCTCCTGGTTGCAAGTTGCCACACAGAAAGAAAAAGTGCGAGACGCCGGCATAAAATCAATCCGAGCGGTGTCAGAAGTTTGATAATCCTTAAATTTCTTAAGCCAAGTACGAATTTCTTGATTTAAGTTTGATTTTTTTACCATCCACTCCGCAAAAATTCAAAATATCTATAGGTATTATTTTATTAAAATCAAATTTAGCTTTAAGCATTTATTTACAATTTAATTGACTATTTCATGCAATTATTTCCACATATTTGATTAATTTAACTATAATTTTCTGAGCACATACTTAAAAAATAAATGCTAAAATCGTGAATTTTGAGCTTGACTTTTATTTTAAATTTTGTTCAGTGCAGCTGCCAGTTGGCAGTTGGCTCTTGGTGTTGGATTGCCTTAAACGATCCGCGTGAATAACTAATTTCAATGGAAGCTGCTTGCTGGCTGCACACGCGCGCCTCTTAACATTTATCACCCACCATCGGCCATTGCATTGCCCACAAGTCAACAAGAAGGAGGCTCCCATCTCCCCCCCCTTCAACTCCATTTTCCCCTCCTCTCTTACCCAGACATACAACAGACAATGCAACAGTTTTTATGTGGCCAAAACGAAGAACTGTAAAAATTGTTAGCAGACTAAAAAGGAGTGCGTAGGACAGGCAAAACGCATTCGACATTGGCTCTAATGAGCTGGCAAAAAAAAGCTGAGAAGCTTCTGAAAGAAAAAACATCCTGAAACAATCACATAGAAAAAGGCAACGAAGAAAGAGCAAACTATAAAACGACATGCATCAAATTGTGCTCATTAGAATAGAAGATTATAATCATAAGATTGCATTCACGAGATAAATATTAAAAGCTTTTATAACATAAGGCGAGCTTAATCTAGTTTAACTACTGCTTTAATAAGCTTTAATGCTTATCGATTAAGCTTTTATATCAAGTGATGCTTTAATTAATTCAAAATACACTAAAAAACTTTAACTAATTAAAAGTACCCTACTGTGAGCTTTAATGTGCTTCTATTGATGTTAATAAAGTTAATCAACTTCCGCAGTATATGCGAACTTTGGCTTTAAATGAGTAACTAACATTTAATTAATCCAGCTTGCAGCTTTCAAAGCGCCTTTTTAATTCTGCTTAAAGCTTTAATGTGCTTTTGCATTGTTTTCTAGCAAGTGTTCCTTTGTATATCCGATATTTTAACTTTAAACAATTGAAGTAGATTTAATTAATCCATAAATAAATTCTGATAAAAGCTTTAATGTGCTTTTACATAAGTTTCTAACAAGTTATCCGCTCTATTCTAACATTTAATGAGTCAATAATTAATACAACTTACAGTCTTCATGTGCTTTCAAATGCACTTGTTCAGTCCGACTTACTTGAGATATCATTTTATAATAATGATTATAAACAACAATTGTTATATTTCTTTTCGAAAAACAAGCCTCAAAGCTCATTTGGACCCGATCACGTAGCCGCCCTTTAAGCATGTCTTGTACAGCAAACTTGTTATGGGCCTCAACTCTTAACCTATTGCAACGGTTGGATTTTCTGGGCCCACACTCTGCCCATGTACCAGGAACTAACAGCACGTGCAGCAGGGAGAGGAATAGCTGACAAGAGACAGAAGAAAGAGGACAGAAGACAGACACACATCAAGCTAATTAAGCATACTTCAATAAAAAAGACCCACAAAGGCATTATAGAAAACGTGGGCTAAACACCGCACACGTGAAGCTGGAGACGGAGTTGAAGTTGAAGTTGAATTTGAAGTTGAATTTGAAGCTGGAGCACCCACAGAGCGTGGCACGCGATAATCAATCAAAAGCCATTAAAGCCAAACGTTTTTCAAACTGAAAATAGGCAACAAGAAGAGAAATGGAAAGAAAAGAGAGACAATGAATCAAAGTAGAAAGCATTTCATCAGAAGTACAAACGAAGTAACGTGGCCCAAAGGAGTGGCAAATATCATCTACGCACACAAGACAAGTTAAAGATCAGAATCGAGCCACTTACAAGATATACACTGATCAAAAATATTGTGTATTGTATAATTAAATAATTGTTTATTAGCTTTCTAAATTTCATAATTTATATTAAGACATTTTTGATTTACCAAAAACCTTTATAAATGTCAAAGTAAATATGAATTTTATATATAAAAAGAAAGAAAAATAAGCTCGCTTAAGTATTTGATTTGTATTTGAATTTAATATGCTTCATATTATTTTCAATTTTGTTAAATGTTATTAATATTAAATTGATAAGTCTTAATCGGTTGTAGTCCGTCCGTAATCAAGATTATTTTAGCTTGTTTTTTCTCTCTGTCTGAAGAATTACAAAAATCGAGTAAAACAAAAAGAAACAAGATCAATAAGAGCACGAATTTGAGCCTGAGACAACTATGGCTAACACACAGTTGCAGTTGCAGCAGATGATTGACGGAATTAGAATATGGAAAATCGTGCGGGCGTCCCCCCTGCCACCTTCTCACTTTTCCAATTTTCCACTTCCCGACTTCCCTCTATACATATTATTAAATGACCCAGTTAAGGCCGCCCGTTTGGGCCTTGAGAGAGTGAAAAAGTGAAGGCGTTGCAAGGCCTGAAGAATGTCGCAAAAAGTCGGAAGACTGAATCTGAATCTGAAGACTTGCTCAGAGTTTGGCAAATGCAAATTTGTGGTGCAACTTTCTAAATGAAATTCCAATCACACATCAAGCCATCTCGCTTGCACACTCAGGCACTGTTGCTATCTCGCTCCGGCTGCATGTGTGCGGAAAATTAAAGAAATAATTTGAAGCGAAAATATACAAATTGATTGTCACCTGGCAGGCGAACGGATTTGGACTCCTTTTGATTTTTTTTTTGCTTTTGAACTAAATCAATGTGCTGACATATGAAGCACCTTTCTCTTAGCCATGGCTAATACGTGCCCCTCTGGTAATTCCCTCTTGTGTTCACACGTGTCAACGACTCGATCAACTGGCATTGGGCCAAGTCAACTCAAGTCAAGCCAAGTCAAGTCAAGTCTGAAGTTGGGCCTCAATTAGAGACGCGTCCGCAAATTGCTGAGCACTTTTATTGTCGCCAGTTGCTGTGGCGTCTCCAATTGCCAATTGTGGATGCTACGTTTTGTGGCGTGGCATTTTGTCGCCTTTATCGGTTGTAATTGCCTTTGACAAGTTACGCAGCCTGCAATTCGACTTGTTGGCATTTTGTTTGACTTGGATTAAGTTTAAGTGCTGGGCTTAAGATTCCTGGCATTCTCATCTAAACGATCCACGATTGTTGTTTAGCCTTTTATCCCCTTTTCTCCCTTTTATCACTTTACATTTTCTTACCTGTTAACCTTGCTTAATCGTGTTAACCAGCTTCAACTATGGCTTGTATTCAAAACAATCAATACACAAGTGGCAATTACTTGGCTTAAATAAACAGAGAAGCAGTCTAAATACTTTTGTGAAAGCTGTTTAATAACAAACATTTACCGAATTAAAGTTGTCGACAACAATAGTTTAACTTAGTACAAAATGTAGGAAATTAAATTGAATAAATATACCTAATAATTAAAATTAATGGTAACTGATTTATAATTTTAAAAGCCTTTATCACGTCTTTTTCTCTTCAGAACTCTGTCTTCCCTTTTTGAAATCGATCCTTTTCCTTTATCCTTTGAGAAATCTCTAACCTTACTACTGATTAGGTTATTTTGGGCTTTCCCCATCAACAAATGTTGGATCATTGAAACATTTGTTGATCACTTCCAGATATTTACATTTTAAATCAGGGGTGCCCAAAACTGCCTTATGGATGTGCCCGCACCAATACTAATATAAGTAATCCCACGCATACATGTTAGGAACATTTTACATACATTACAATGTGTACACAGAAAAAAAAAATAGAAAGAAGTTTCTTCAAAAAGTTACACGCATCACAAGTTCACAACGAAGTGAAGTTTTTCTTTTTCAGTGTACACAAAACGATAAGACAACAACAAAATACATTCGGATTAGCAAAAGCAAAACGACGCAATGCAATTGTTTTTGTTTTGCCAGCAACGAAAGTTGACGGAAAACAAAATTTGCAAATTTGTTTGTGTATTTTGCAATGTGCGCCAGAAGCTTACCAATGTGTATTCTCACTTGCTTCCCACATCCTATGGGCAAACCTAAAACAAATGTGCTTCGTGTGCATAGGCGATGGGCACCCCTGTTTTAAATATTTAAATTGTTTTTTATTCTTTCAGTTTAATTTTAAAATGTTCACAATTTACTTTAATTTTTAAAAATTAAAATGCAGCTGGTTGATAATAAATAAATTAAAATAAATAAATAAACCAAAAACAAAGTCAGTTGGAGCTCATTTGAATCATGACAACTTTTACCCAATTGACAACAATTTCACTGCGGCATTCGCGAAGTAGACAAATGTTTGGCTTATTTCACACACACACACACACACACACACACACACACTCCCCCTTGATCTCCTCTTAAACTGACATTTGGGCAATTTGAGCATGCAAAATGATTTTATTGTTGTCCAGAAACGACACTGGGAAATCTCCTCGTCCGGAGTCGCAGTCACTTCGTCATGTCCCATGTCCAAAACTTGTCCCCCAGGCGATCTCCTCTGCACTTTTCGGTTTCGGCCAAATATTAGCACACAATTCGATTTTGCATGCAACGACGCGATGGCAGGTAGTAAATTTTTACGAGTGCAAGTGGCGAGTTTTTCCAAGACTTTCCTATCCCTTTCCCGCACTTGCCTGCTGGCCAGGCCAACGAATGCATCCACATCTGGGCCTTACATCTGGCCATGACCATTGACAGCTGCAGGCAGACATTCGGCTTTTAGCTTTCACCTGTTGTCTACAGTTATGTAAAGTCTACTGTCAAATTAATGCTGATTTATATGTGGTCTATAATGTGCGCTTTATATGAACACAACTATTCGAAAAGTAATGGCTTAAGTTGGATTAAGTATCTATGTACGAGTTTAAGGTAAGAAAAGAGCTGTTAATTCCAATTTTGAATAAGATTAACTTGAGATAAGTTTATAGGACAACCCAAGTATTATTGATTGAAATATTAATTAAGACTGGCTTAAGTATCTGTGTATAAGTTAAGAAAATGGCTTAAATCTCCGATTCTGAATAAGATAAATTTCAGATAAGATAACTTATAAAAAAAACTTCTTCGCGAGGCAAAAGTCTAGTGACGAAAACATTGTCATTCCCCAAAATTTCTGATATCCAATTTTCTGGCGAATAATATTAAATTTTAAATATAAATTATAAAAAAAAAAATGTTTGTCACTAGCCACATTGCGCTAAATTCTTCATACTTAATAAATACTACTTTTTTGGCCAGACACTTAATCTTGGGTAAAAAACTACAAAATGTTTAACTTTTATTATTCTATTCTAAGGTGATTCATTTTTATAATTAGCTTAGGGAAACATTCTCAAAGGTTCAGAAAACCAAGCACAGCTCAATAAATATGAAAATCAACTTGATTACTCAAATACTTCACTTTTCTCAAGCTATTTTATTTAATTTTATTAGCTATCCACTGCCCCCCTGAGTATATAAAAAACCCAATGATTGTGCCAATATATTTATAAACATACTGATGAAAATATTCTTAAATTCTTGAACCTATCCCACTGGGAATAGGTCTCACAGTATCAAATTATTAATATTGCGGGAGCATACTCTATCCAGGGTATATAAGCATTTATAAAATCTTAAAAGATCATCTTAAGATTGCACACAAAAAAAGCGAAAGTTATGAAGTCTTGGGTACATCTTATTCTTAAAGCAACTATTGATGCTAAAAATTATCAGAAGAAACAAATTTTTAAAATACTTTTTCGAGTCATGTGTTGCACATATTTTCTAGGGTATAGCCAATATACCCTGTTGCCTAATCAACCTTTGTTGATAAGAGAAATATTTCCAACCACCGAGAAGTGAGCTGATCCAAACGTTTCACAGTTTCAATTTGGTTTGCCAACCTCGAAGACCGAATTATTGCACGAATATCTTAAATGTGGAAAAATATTATTTTTCAAATTGTGTGCCTATACTTGTATTTGGCAACAGCACAGGATTATGATTATTCGGATCTTTCTCAATTCCATTTTCCTGAAAGAGTTGTCTCAGAAAATTTTCGAATTATACTCAATGAAAATACTTTAGGCTTTTTTTGTGAAATTCCCGGACAAATAAAGTTTGAAAATAAAGCGATGACTATGCTGAATTGTCTAAGAGAATGTGAACAAATTAATCTTAACAATCGACAAAATAATTGCAACCTGACCAGCGTACTCTGTGAAAGCCGCACTTTACAAAATTGCACTAAAAATGACGTACACAAAATGACAATTTACAATTTCCCCAAAAATTATACAAAAAGTGAATATATCAATTTGCTATCTTCCAATTTTCCCAATACAAAACACATTTCGTGGGATCAGGAATATGTTGATTGTCTGCCTTTTCATCAGATTTTACAAAAGTTTCAATATCTCAAAAGACTTGAGTTGACATTTAGCAACCAAATAATCGAATGCCCCGATTTTTATCTTACAAATCTAACTCAGATTGAAGAGCTGCGATTGGATTTTGGGGATTATGCAGATTATTACGTAGATTTACACCTTAATGAAACATTTCTGAGAGGCATGAACAATTTAAAGGACTTTGAATTGAAATGTAAATATTTAAGTCTTGTAGAAATTCCGCAACAATTTTTTAAAGGTCTAACGAAGATAACTACATTAAGATTTATTGGGTGCCTCATCGGAAAACTCGCCAAGGAGAGTTTTCAAGATCTGGTCAATTTAAGGACTTTGACTTTAATACGATCAATAAGTATTGATAATGACTGGCTAAGGTATGATTATAAATTGAAATTAAGCAATTCTAAAGAAAATATTTTTAATTCAAATCAATCTATTTCAGCTCCACAATAATACAAAATAAATTAACGATTTTGGAATTTCTTGAAGTCCACTTCAAGAAATTCCAAAATCGTTAATTTATTTTGTATTACTGTAGGAGCTGAAATAGATTGATTTGAATTAAAAATATTTTCTTTAGAATTGCTTAATTTCAATTTATAATCATACCTTAGCCAGTCATTATCAATACTTATTGATCGTATTAAAGTCAAAGTCCTTAAATTGACCAGATCTTGAAAACTCTCCTTGCCGCATGTTTTCCGATGAGGCACCCAATAAATCTTAATGTAGTTATCTTCGTTAGACCTTTAAAAAATTGTTGCGGAATTTCTACAACACCTAAATATTGACATTCCAATTCAAAGTTCTTTAAATTGTTCATGCCTCTCAGAAATGTTTCATTAAGGTGTAAATCTACGTAATAATCTGCATAATCCCCAAAATCCAATCGCAGCTCTTCAATCTGAGTTAGATTTGTAAGATAAAAATCGGGGCATTCAATTATTTGGTTGCTAAATGTCAACTCAAGTCTTTTGAGATATTGAAATTTTTGTAAAATCTGATGAAAAGGCAGACAATCAACATATTCCTGATCCCACGAAATGTGTTTTGTATTGGGAAAATTGGAAGATAGCAAATTGATATATTCACTTTTTGTAGAATTTTTGGGGAAATTGTAAATTGTCATTTTGTGTACGTCATTTTTAGTGCAATTTTGGGAAGTGCGGCTTTCACAGAGTACGCTGGTCAGGTTGCAATTATTTTGTCGATTGTTAAGATTAATTTGTTCACATTCTCTTAGACAGTTCAGCATAGTCATCGCTTTATTTTCAAACTTTATTTGTCCGGGAATTTCACAAAAAAAGCCTAAAGTATTTTCATCGAGTAGTAATTCGAAAATTTTCTGAGACGAGACTCTTTCAGGAAAATGGAATTGAGAAAGATCCGAATAGTCATAATCCTGTGCTGTTGCCAAATACAAGCATAGGCACACAATTTGAAAAATAATATTTTTCCACATTTTAAGATATTCGTGCAATAATTCGGTCTTCGAGGTTGGCAAACCAAATTGAAACTGTGAAACGTTTGGATCAGCTCACTTCTCGGTGGTTGGAAATATTTCTCTTATCAACAAAGGTTGATTAGGCAACAGGGTATATTGGCTATACCCTAGAAAATATGTGCAACACATGACTCGAAAAAGTATTTTAAAAATTTGTTTCTTCTGATAATTTTTAGCATCAATAGTTGCTTTAAGAATAAGATGTACCC